>CM022946.1:50776662-50808111 GCA_012931725.1 Litsea cubeba | reverse complement strand
GCTGGAGATTCAGCTGGAACTTCCAAGGAGATAGTAGCAATCAAAAGCTTGAGATGAGAGGAAGAGAATAATGAAATCGGATTGAGATTTGGAGCTTCCTGGCCTTAGATCCAAGAGAAACAAGCTTGGGGAAGAAGCGGGTTTTCTCTTCCGAGCCCGTTTAGCTTAAACTTAAAATGGCTAAAAGATGGTCTTGCGAGCCCCGGATGAGATCGACGAAGAAGACAAAATCGATCGTTGAAATATCGAGTTTCCAAAAAGTATATTTTCCCCAATCTCGGAAATTTTTGAAAGTCAGGTACAGATTTAGTGTAAAATGTCATTTTTGCCCTTTTTCTCGAAAAACGCGATTTTTGAGTCTCAAATCCAAACGGATAAAACATGAAAGTTGTTAAGATCAATAAAATGAGTCAAAAGAAATAAAAATTAGAGTCTTTAGAAATCAAGAATAATTTATCACAAAAAAATACATTTCACAAA
Source organism: Litsea cubeba (assembly GCA_012931725.1). Classification (NCBI taxonomy): domain Eukaryota; kingdom Viridiplantae; phylum Streptophyta; class Magnoliopsida; order Laurales; family Lauraceae; genus Litsea; species Litsea cubeba. The sequence continues at coordinate 50,807,631 of CM022946.1, read as the reverse complement.
GGCCGGGTCAAACCAAAGTCAACGGTCCTTAAAATCTCCAAAGTTATGAAAAATCTATCAAATTCAAAAACCAAGTCAAAACCACTACTAATCTTACTCAAAAAGCAAAACCACAATTAAAATAACACTAAACCCAAAAATTAGGTGTCGGTGGTTCTCGCCGCCGTCCATGTGCTCTTTCTGATGAGTGATGGCCTCGGTGGTTCTCGCCGCCGAGAGGCCTGATTTAGCTGTTTGAGGGTTGATAGAGGGTCAAACGTTGTCGGTTTGACTTGGAACTTGACGTGGAGCCTTTTGGATGTATTTTGATACCATCCACAAGCTCTGATCGAAGATTTAGTGCCTCCGATGCTTTCGCCGCCGGGGGCTCCTTTTCAGCTGTCGGAGAAGTAAAGTTAGGCCAAATGATTTTGAAATGGCCTGAAACTTCTTGTGTACTCCTCTTTTGGCTGTCTTGAAGGATCTTGCAGTTTTTGTTTGATTCTGACAAGATTTGATTTTTTGGAAGTAGTATAGCCTATTTATGGCAGGTTGCGACTTTATGTAGCTTTTTGGATCTTGAAGAAGCAAAGTGATGTTTTTGGTCTCAACAAATGCCCCCTCGAGGTGCAGCGACGAGTTACTTAACTTTTGTGGTCAATGTGCCTCGAAGAGATTTTTGAAGGAGAGCTTATGACTTGACCAAGAGTCTTCCAGCAGTCTTTCTTTTGGTATTGTAGCCTTTTGAGCTTCCAGGGGAATTTTATGGCAGTGAAAGGGATCACGTACCATCTCGAGGCAAAGTTTTGAAGATGACATCAGGGATGTGGATTTGGGTTTTGACCTTGTGACCTAACAAGCTGTATGTGGCAAGTTAGGGGGGCAGGTTTGGTTTTGACCGTGTGACCCAACAAGCTGTATGTGGAATGTTGGGGGGTCGATTTTGGTTTTTGGTTTTGTGACCTAACAGGCTGTATGTGGCAAGTTAGGGGATTAGGTTTTGATTTTTGGTTTTGGTCTTGTGACCTAACAAGCTGTATGTGGAAAGTTAGAGGACCAGGATTTGGTTTGGATTTTTGTGGAATCTCAATTTCAAGATTTTGGCTTAATTTGGTATATGAGGTTGGATGGTTTGATTTTTAGAAGCTCATGGGGCTTGGAATTCTTTTTGTATGGTCCAATCAACTCAAAAGAGGCATGGAACCATTTTTGTAAGCTCTTGTTAAGAGGGATTTCTCTTTGACTAAAAGCTCAATTTTTTTTAATTTTTTTTTAGTGCCTAGGTGGTCAAACCTGGCTCATATGGGCTAACCCATGGGACCTTAAGCTTTTGAAATGGCTTAGATCTCATATGGTGTCATTTTTGTAAAGAATATCTTAAAATATCTCCTTTGGATAGAGAATATCTAATAATATCTTTATTTGGAGAGAATCTCTCATGTTCCCTTTATTTTGGGAGAGAATATCTCAAGATATCTTTCTTTGGGAGAGAATATCTCAAATCTCCTATCTTTTAGGAGAAAATCTCTCATTGATTTCTTTTTGGGAGAGAATCCATCAAGATATCTTTCTTTTGGGAAAGAATCTTTCTAATTTCTTTCTTTTGGTAAGGTTACTAATTAGTAATGCTTACATCTTTCTTCTTTCCTTTTTTGGTTTGCTCTCTTCTATAAAAGAAAGGAGGATGTTAGATCTCTTGCTCTTATTGCTTTCTTTTGCAACAATCCCAAGAGGGCTTCAAGATCAAGAGTTCTTCTTCTTCAAGATCTTCAAGACTGTCTTCTTCTTCTCCATCAATGGCTTCAAGTAAGTTTCCTTTTTCAAGAAAACTCCATTGTAGGAAATAGGATGATAAAAAAAGTTCTTTTCTTTTTCTTTTTGTTTCTTTCTTTTCTTTTCTTCTTTTTGTTTTTTTTTCCACGTGTTTTCCCTTTTTTTTTACACGTTTTTCTTTTCTTTTTTTTTTCATGCTTTTTTTTTTGCATGTTTTTTTTTGTGGGCCGTACGGACAGATCCGTACGGATCTAGCCGTACGGCCACGTGGCCTGTGGGCCAGTCCCTTTTTTTTGTTCTTTTCTTTCTCTTCTTTTTTTTAAGAGAGTTTATTCTCTTTTTTTTCTTCTTTTTTTTTTGCTCATCATGATAATGCATTTTTTTTTCGCAAACCAAGATGTTCATGCATGCATTCTTTTGTAAATTGAATTTGTAGTATGATGTGATAGCATACCTGAAAGTTTTTGCAAAATTGAGAATTTGGAGCTCGCAGCGATGTTGAGCCCTTCCTGATTTTACGGAGACTTTGAGGTTTCGAAAGTTTGGAGTTTTGGAGCTCGCAACAATGTTGAGCCCATCTTCAAGCTTTCTATTTCTTTCGGGATATTTCCTTTTTCTTTGGAATTACTCCGGACCATGTCAAAACTTCGCCAGATTTTTTTTTTAGAGAAATTCTGTCATTTTGATGATTGATCTTTTTCTTTTCCAACCTTTTGCAGGTGGTTCCTCTAGAACGAACAAGGGTAAAGAGCATGCTACAAGCGTACCTCGTCGATCTGCTAGATCTTCTAATCCGGCCGTTCAGCAGGCCTGGGAGAAGGTCCAGTATGTTGAGAGAAACCTGGAAGAGTACGTCTCCCTCAACAGATATGAGATGAGGTAGCGACTGATCGCTCTCAAGGGAGAGGAATTTTATAAGATCATGGTAAGCAGTCGTCCATGGGTGATAGATGATCAGAGGGCTTTGCCCAAGCCTACTTCTTCTTTGGTGATGCAATCCCTGATGATGTGACATACCAGAGGAGATGTTTTCAGTTCTCTTACACAGCTGATGGTGAGGAGAGAACTATTGTTACCCGGTCGACATTTGATCGCACCGTCTTGATCATGAGCCTTGCCCCCACGTGCTCTAAGAGGGAAGATCCTCCAAGCTGGGTGAGAAGGACGAATGTAATCAAGACCGGGGTTTTTATTGGTGGTTCTCCTGGATATGCAGAGAAGTCGCCTGCTAACATGGAGATGTTGATGCCGGCCAGCGGCTACTAGGGCTTTGATTATCCGTCGGTCGATTTGGGACCGGTAGGCCTTGGCATTTTCAACGGTGACGACAGCAGTTGGGTGAAGCCCTTACGACTTCGTGGCCGTTTCAGTGCTGACTCTGAGTGGAAGTCGTGGACTGATTGCGTCCTGCTGATTGGTGGCTCTGTTTTGAAGGAAGTCGGGATTTTTGATGCGGTCCGTGCCTTTAGGGAGACCGTGATCTTTTCCGACGAGGCCTTCATGGATATGTTGGAGTCATTCCTTCCACAAACCAATACCTTCGTTGTGACGAATGGTGAGATTGGTTTCTCTTTGATGGAGCTGAGCGCCATTACTAGATTGCCCATCCATGGCAGACTTTATGAGGAGTTTATGCTGATCGACAGCGTCCTTGAGGAGCAGTCAGAGGAATTTAGACTTTTGTACTTTCAGCTCGTCGCCTTCTATGATTTTTTGAAGGAGAAGGAGGGCTCAAAAGTAAGATCCAGCAGTTGGAAGAGTTTTAGCTCTTCGCCTCCCAACTTCTTTGAAAGTGGGGAGCCTTCTGATAGCATGACCCGAGAAGACATGGCTAAGTATTCGGGTTTGAAGAAGATTTTGGCTATGCAAGAAGAGTTGAGAGATTTCTTTGCGAGTACAAATGCCATATGTCCTGACATTGCACTGCGGAGAGATCTCGCTGTTTACCTCACTTATTGGTTAGGTGAGGCCATTTTTGCTGGAGGAGATGGAACGCACATCAGGCCGCATTGTATTTTTCCGGCTTGTCAGATGGCGTTTGGAGAGCGGCTTGCTTTGGTGCCAGCTCTTTACTCCTACTTGTGTACCGAACTGCAGGCTGCTGCTTTTTTGGCTCGGCTTGGGCTTCCCATGAACGTGGTATTTTCAGCCCATATCTTTTATTCGTGGTTTGTATACCACTGTCCTGGCTTCCACCGGCTGGGTGCTGCACAGGATGAGGATCCTCTCATGATTCGACTGGCTAAGGGCAAAGCCATGTCCGAATCACTTTTGTTTGCCCGCATGAGGATCCGATGGTTCAGGGACGTCGAGATGGGGCAATCTTCAGTGAAGCTTTCTCCGGAGTTGCGGAAGAAGGCTTTGATTTTGGTGCCTCCCGAGACTCTACCAGGGCAGGGTCGGGAAGGCATTACTCCTTGACAAATGTAGAGAAGGAGTGGCTTTTCAGCATACGTGTCAGCATGATGGTGTACCGCAGATATCTTTTTGTCGATATCCAACCATATGTGCCTTCTCGCTTTGCACTGCAATTGGGCTTTTCTCAAGGCGTTGTTGGAGCGCCTTCAAGCATGGTGAAGCGCTTTGGAGGTTTAAAGGATGGCAGAAATGCATGGGCCTTTTATAGTGCTGAAGACACTACTGCCATGATTTCTTATCCTGTGTTGTCGACTTATCGAGGGCTTTCCAAGAAGGAGCTTGATGTGAAGCTATCGTCTGGAAAAGGCCTTGGAAAGTCGGATGGCATCCGGCGAGAGGAAGTTTGGGCATTCCTTTCTGGAGAGAAGCACAAGATAGGCTTTCTCGGTGACCAGGGCGTCATTGGTTCTGAAGCTGTTCGAGAAATACCTGATGAGGCTTTAGAGCAGCTAGAACAGGAGGAAGCTGAGCTTGATGCTTGGATGCAAGTGGCACAGAGGCGAGCTTCCGTGGAGTCTACTGGCAAGAGTAGACCATCCAGTGAGGAGTCAAGTGGGAAACCTGACTCTGATAGTGGGGTAGGTTCCTCTAAGAAGCGAGCCCGCAGAAGTAAGAGGAAGAGGAGTCATCATCGCAGCAAGGGGCAACATGAGGACTCTCCTGACATAGAAGTCCCTCTTACTATCAATGAGGAGGTGCCAGGGAATGCTGACGAGCCTCCAGAAAAAGAAGCCAAGAAGAAGAGACCGCCGGTGAAGGTATGATTCTTCCTCTTTCTTTTTCTATATCTTTTCATGGGATTTTTCCATGTTCTGATTTGCTTTCCCCCACTACTGCTCTTTTTTTTTTAGCAGAGGATGAAGACTTGGCGACGCCTGAGGTTCCTGCCGATGAGGCGGTGACGGATCCTGTTGCGGCACCAGAAGAAGAACCTAGGGATTCTTGAGTAGTTCCAGAATCTCCAATTAGTATAACTTCTTTTGCTTTTTTTTTATCCGTGACTTGGTTTGCTAACATTTTTCTTGTCAGTTGACTTGCCACATTATTCCAATGACTTTGAACCATCAATGGACGCAAATGTTGATGATGCTTCCGATGAGTTCATGGAGGAAGAGAGTGTTCCACCAGTCGTCGAAGAAGGTATTTTGTAGTAATTGTTGGAAATAGGGTGGGCCTCTAGGATATGTTTTAAAAACTTTTGACCCACTTAATGCAGGGATCAACTATCCAGAAGGCTATAAAACCCAATCCAAGATCTATGTCCTCAATCTTAGTCATCATGATCAGTAAATACAATCTATCTATAAGATAGAAACAACAACTAATAAGCATCCATAATAATCTACAACATGCAAGGAAGTGGATTATACCTTTGGAGCTAGGTTGTGCTCTAATGGAGAAGTTGCGTCTTTCTTTGATGATGAAACGCTTTCACTAATCAAATAGGGATCTCCAAGACCTCTTGATCTTCCACGCTATGACCCGTATCAGATTCTCCTTTTTCTCAAGAAGATGGTGGGATCTCCAAGAGAAAACTACTAGGAACTCTAGGGAGAAACTAGAAAGAGAACTAGAAGAGGGAAAAAAAGAAGGAGCATGTGCAACTATTGTACAAAAGGGCCTTGGGCGTGAATCCCTAGGGTGGAATTATTCATGGACGTCCAGGCTCCTTTTCCTCCTCTATATTTATAACTTTTAGTAACCTCTTCTTTACTAATTAGAATAGAAGTCTTACTTCCATTGATTAGTAACTTACCATATCATAATTAGAAGTCTCACTTTAAATATGATTAGTAACTTTCCAATTCATTTCTAATTAAAATAGAAGTCTCACTTCTACTAAAATTAGTAAGTCTACTATTACCACTATTAGAAGTCTCACTTCAAATAGAAATAGTAACTTTCCTTTTAGAGTTCAACTAGAATTAGATACTTTCTAATAATTGGGCTAGCGTGGGGACCACTAGGGATTCCTTAGAAAGCTGGCTCCAACTGGGACACGCGACCCCACATCTCATGTGTAATCCAGGCCCACAGTTAATTGCAAATAACTCCACTATATAAATGCAATTGAACTCCAGTTTTAGGAATATTACATAGAAGACCCTAAACTTCCACATTCCCACAAGTAGACCCCTCTATCAATATCCATGGATCAATTGGACCTGTCTTCCAAACTAGATCCATATCTTATTGTCCTTGAGCCCCAATTAATTATAATGATAATAGGTACCTTTCCAATTAACTTAACCAGAATGGGTGCGCACTTACCAATGATAAATCCATTAATTGGCACAAGGGGATATTAGAGATAGATTCCATCTTGACCATTGAATGTTCCCACAGCTCTACTACCATGTACCCAAATCATCGAGGTGTTGACCTACAGTTGGCCTCACTCATTGGTGACTCAAAGCAAATGAATAGATAGAAACTTGAGTTCATTAATGTCTCAGAATTGAGAGCCTATTGCTAGGGAATTATGAGAGCAGACCTTAAAGTAAAGACAATGTTTATAAGGTGCTTCTCATGGTCCTTCAATACATCCAATGTACCAGCACTATGATCCAGAATCTTACATTCTGATGATCGAGACAAATCACACTATCTCATAGTGATCAAAGTGCTGCAACCTTGTCAGTATGAGATGTCCATTCTCATCACTGGTTGTGAAGATATTTAAGTATAAGATTTGTCACACATGTCTCCCATATGTGGATCTCATCCATACACATGTGTTACATCTAATATACTTGTGGACTTCGGTTCATGTCATGAACCATCATGTCATTCGTATTGGTTATGTGCAAGTATATAATAAATCACCATTCATCTCATGAAAGGAAAACATGAATATACTGATAAATAAAGAAATTAATCAATTTATTATATCATCTACTGGATTGAGTCCATAAAACTAACAGTAATAACCCTGATAATGATTTTCAAACAGGATCATATTCATACCTTTCTGTGTTTCTTTGGCAGGTTTTGAAGTAACCCTGATAATGATTTTCAAACAGGATCATATTCATACCTTTTTGTGTTTCTTTGGCAGGTTTTGAAGTGACAGAGGAGAGTCCGTCACTTCTTTGAGAACCAGAGCAAGAGATACCAGAGGTTGATCCGGAGGTAGATACTCCTGCAACCAATTCTGACACGGTGGAGGAGGTACCTCATGCTGAGATTTCTTCCCCGCAACTCCGACCGGAAAGAGTTCTTTTGTTCCTCTTCCAACGGGACATGACATGAGCAGCCGACCGACGGAGCGGGGTGAATCTTCAGCTGGGCCATCTCTTCATTTTGCGAAGAAGGTGGTGGTACGGGTTCTGAGCTCTTGGATTGAGACTCTCCTTGCCGGACAGCTGGATGCCGGATTTGGCATGATCCAGCATGTGCAAGAGATTCTTGGTGATGCCGAAGAGGCTGGTCTGGATGTCACAGGTGCCAGGGCGATCATTGATAGGATCATTGCACTGGGTGACAAGTGGTTTGAGACCATTGGCTTTGCTGATGACCAGTTCTTCATGGAGATGTTCTTGGACCCTGCTGATAAGGCTAAGTCTGACCTGAATGAGGTTACACAAAGCAGGAAACAACTAGTCCGAGAGAAGAATTTAGAAGAGCTAGCCATCATTGGACTGACACATGACCTTAACATCCTTGATAGGGAGGTCGATGAGGCTAGGAAACGTCTTGAGCATTTGAAGGCACAAGTCGCTGCCAAGTGGGCTGCTATAACAGAGGCTCGCGATAGGGAGAGTGCTCTGATTCGCTAGGTTACAGATGCTGATCGAGTTCTTGAAAGGAAGTTTCAAGAGGACAAACAATGGCAAACTGCTCGGGATAAGCTTCCCGGTGTGAAAGAAGGGTTGCAGCCTTCTCCAGCATCTCATGGCAAGTTCCTGAAGAAACGTGCCTTAGAAACTCTGACGGCTGAGGCCAAAAGTTTGCTTGAGGAGCTGAAATTTTGGCTGGAAACCATTTTTGGTTGAGCTCCTGATTTTTGTAGCAGAAACTATCCTTCTTCCCTTTTCTTTTTGGTACCACATGTATTTTTTTTGGTACTCTCTCTTTTTTTGTAGTGCTTGTGAACACTTTTTTTTTGGTACCACATGTATTTTTTGGTACTCTTTAATTTTGTTTTCCCTACGCTCACTTAAATCTTTTTGTGATGAAAGCAATTGCTAAATGAGATTTGATCAAAAGTTTTGTCATTTTGTGAAAATCTTTTGTCAAATGATTGTTTTGGCATGGGAGCCAGATTTTGTTTGTGGCATGGAAGCCGATTTTGGTGGAATTGATAGCCGGGTTGGCATGAGAGCCAATTTTGTGGCATTGATACCTGATTTGGTGGCATTGATAGCCGGTTTGTTTTGTGGCATTGATAGCCAGTTTGTTTTGTGGCATTGATAGCCGGTTTGTTTTGTGGCATTGATAGCCGGTTTGTGGCATTTATAGCCGGGTTTTTTGAAAGCCAAGTTTTTGGTTTGTGGCATTGATATCCGGTTTTGTTTTGTAGCATTGATAGCCGGTTTGTTTTGTGGCATTGATAGCCGGTTGTGGCATTTATAGCCTGTTTTGGTGGCATTTATAGCCGGTTTGGTGGCATTTGTAACCGGTTTTGGTTTTCAAAAAATGCAAGTATCGACTAAAACTCACCTCCCTACTGAATGGTCTTGGAAATATCGATGGAATGTCGCATCCTTGCTCATTCGGTTGCGAGTATCGATGGAATGTCACATCCTCGCGGATTTGGGTGCAAGTATAGATGGAATGTCGCTTCCTTGCGTTTCAAAAATTTTGATTTTGCGGGTACTGACTTGATGTCGTTTCCCCATGATTTTTGAAATTTGTGGTTTTCTTGAACCTTTGGGTTATGGATATCAACTGTAATGTTGCATCTCCATGATTTCTTGGTTTTTTCGAACCTTTGAAATTTGGGTTGTGGATATCAACTGAAATGTTGCGTCTCCACGGTTTTTAGGTTTTTCCGAACCTTTGAAATTTGGGTTGTGGATATCAATTGAAATGTTGCGTATCCACATTTTTTTTTTAGGTTTTGGATTTTGCAAGTATCGACGAAATGTCGCTTCCTTGCAATTTTGGAAGTGTCGAACAAGGTTCGCATGCTTCAGATTTGTGCGAGTATCGACTAAGAGTCGCTTCCGCGCGGTTTTTTGAAAAAATATTTTTTTTCTGTTTAAAGACACAAGGGTCATAAATTTTGACCTAAAACCATTTAGGCGGTAAAAGGTAGGGTGGACTTGGGTGGAAATCCCTGAATCCGGATTTTGTTTCAAACCATGTATTTTGGGTTCAAGGGTTGAGAATGTTGGTCAAGTTAGGGAAAGGTTCCTAAACTTGGACCTTTTTTTTTTTTAACAATGAAACGGTGAAAGTAAGCATTGTTTGAGTTTCTAGAAATTTCAACATTTGATATGAAAATTCTAAAAAGAGTGGGTTTAGCGAGCGTGTACCTGGAAACTGGTTTTGGCTGTATAGGCATTGCTCTTACCGAGTTGGGTAAGTCTTCAAGGGTAGTACCGCTTTAAGAACTTGTCGTTGATGGGCAGCATACATCTGTCACCCTCCATGTTTAGGAGTGGTATGCGCCGTTGGAGATAACATTGTCGATGACATAGGGTCCCTCCCATTTTGCCTCAAATTTGCCTCTGGACTTGTGAGCGAAGACCATTGGTCTTTTTATCGCAAGAACTAAGTCACCCTTTTTGTAGGCGCGTTGCCTGACCTTTTTGTCGAAAGATCATGCCATGTGTGCTTGGTAAAGTTCAATGCTTTGTCGAGCTTCGAGCCGTCTCTCATCGAGATTGTCCAGCCATGGAGTCGCAATTTGACATTGCTTTCTTGAGTCATGTCGTTTTGCAAGGATACTCTCAAGGAAGGAATTTGTACTTCCAAGGGTACGACAGCTTTGTTAGTTTTATGGACTCAATCCAGTAGATGATATAATAAATTGATTAATTTCTTTATTTATCAGTATATTCATGCTTTCCTTTCATGAGATGAATGGTGATTTATTATATACTTGCACATAACCAATACGAATGACATGATGGTTCATGAGATGAACCGGGGTCCACAAGTATATTAGATGTAACACATGTGTATGGATGAGATCCACATACGGGAGACATGTGTGACAAATCTTATACTTAAAATATATTCACAACCAGTGATGAGACTGGACATCTCATACTGACAAGGTTGCAGTACTTTGATCACTATGAGATAGTGTGACTTGTCTCGATCATCAGAATGGAAGATTCTGGATCATAGTGCTGGTACATTGGATGTATTGAAGGACCATGAGAAGCACCTTATAAACACTGTCTTTATTTTAAGGTCTGCTCTCATAATTCCCTAGCAATAGGCTCTCAATCCTGAGACATTAATGAACTCAAGTTTCTATCTATTCATTTGCTTTGAGTCACCAATGAGTGAGGCCAACTGTAGGTCAACACCTCGGTGATTTGGGTACGTGGTAGTAGAGCTGTGGGAACATTCAATAGTCAAGATGGAATCTATCTCTAATATCCCCTTGTGCCAATTAATGGATTTATCATTGGTAAGTGCGCACCCATTCCGATTAAGAGTTAATTGGAAAGGTACCTATTGATCATTATAATTAATTGGGGCTCAAGGATAATAAGATATGGATCAAGTTTGGAAGACAGGTCCAATTGATCCATGGATATTGATAGAGGGGTCTACTTGTGGTAATGTGGAAGTTTAGGGTCTTCTATGTAATATTCCTAAGACTGGAGTTCAATTGCATTTATATAGTGGAGTTATTTGCAATTAACCGTGGGCCCGGATTACACATGAGATGTGGGGTCGCGAGTCCCAGTTGGAGCCAGCTTTCTAAGGAATCCCTAGTGGTCCCCACGCTAGCCCAATTATTAGAAAGTATCTAATTCTAGTTGAACTCTAAAAGGAAAGTTACTATTTCTAATAGAAGTGAGACTTCTAATAGTGGTAATAGTAGACTTACTAATTTTAGTAGAAGTGAGACTTCTATTTTAATTAGAAAGGAATTAGAAAGATACTAATCATATTTGAAGTGAGACTTCTAATTATGATATGGTAAGTTACTAATTAATGGAAGTAAGACTTCTATTGTAATTAGTAAAGAAGAGACAACTTGCAAAAGTTATAAATAAGAGGAGAGGATGCCTTGGACGTCCCATGCAAAAATCCACATTGGGATTCACGCCCAAGCCTCCCTAGTGCAATAGTTGCACATGCTCTTCCTTCTCTCCCTCTTCTAGTTCTCTTTCTAGTTCCTCCCTAGAGTTCCTAGTAGTTTTCTCTTGGAGATCCCACCATCTTCTTGAGAAAAGGAGAATCTGATACGGGTCATAACGTGGAAGATCAAGAGGTCTTGGAGATCCCTATTTGATTAGTGAAAGCGTTTCATCATCAAAGAAAGACGCAACTCCTCCATTAGAGCACAACCGAGCTCCAAAGGTATAATCTACTTCCATGCATGTTGTAGATTTATTTGTTGCTTATATGTTGCTGTTTTTATCTTCTAGATAAATTGTTTTACTGATCATGATGACTGAGATTGAGGACATAGATCTTGGATTGGGTTTTGTAGCCTTATGGATAGTTGATCCCTGCGTCAAGTGGGTCAAAAGTTTTTGAAACCTATCCTAGAGGCCCACCCTATTTCCAACAAGCTTCGCATCCATAGACCAAGGAGAATGCTGTGCTATGGGTTGGTCCTCGAACGGTAGTTCGATAGGCCCACAAAGCTTCAGACATTTTGTCACTCCAGTCTATTTTGTGACTAGAGACCATTTTCTTGAGGATTTTGTAGAGTGTTTTGTTAAAAGCTTCTGCTAATCCGTTTGCTGCCGGATTGTATGGAGTTGAAGGACAGCTTTGGATTTTGTATTTGTCGCAGAACCTGTAGAATCGATGATCCCGGAATTATGGTCCGTTATCATGGACGAATCTTTTAGGTATGCCGAAACGACAAATGATGTTGGTGCACAGGAACTGAAGGACTGATGAGGTCTTCATTTCGTTAAGCGCGAATACTTCCGACCACTTGGAGAAATAATCCGTAGCGAGGAAGATGAAGCGATGACCTTTGCTCGAAGGGGGAGAAATAGGACCTATGATATCCATACTCCAGGCTTCGAAAGGCCATGAGATCGCTGTAGGATGCAGGATCTTTTGTTGGAAGGTTCATAGGTGGTTCCTCCACAATATTTTTGGAGGCTTCCAGTTCTACGAAACCTTCTGGGGTTTCAAGGGCATTTCCAGACCTAGGTTTTGTTCCTTCCACGGGTCTTCTTGATCGGCAATTTTCTCAAGGCTTGTTATGAGACGATCCCAATCGCTTGTTGAAACCGGGTCGAAGTAAGGTACTTCTTTTGGAGATGAGGGTTCTTCTGGGTCAGAAGACCACATGTCTGTGCCATCGGACAATTCCTCTTCATTGTCAGAGAAATCGTACCAATTGAATGAGCTTCCTAGATCTTTGTCAGGTTACTCATCAAAGAGATATCCAGGGAGATCGATGTCTTCATGGACTTGAGATGTTGAGGCTTGGTCAGTAAATTGACTTTTAAGCCTTTGTGTCAACTGTCTCAGGGGAGTGTCGGGATCATACCCTAGCCCGTGTGAAGACTTTTCTACATGGCCGTAGAGTCTCCAATCTTCCAGCTGGCTTTGGTCAAGACGGGCTCCAATGGTGTGAGAATACCGCGTACTTCTTCCAAACCGACTGGGTTTTGAGCGTCATAGCCCATTCTCTTCATAATAGCTTGTGCCACAGGACTATATAAGGATAATTGAGGCATACCTTTGTTTTGAAAGGATTCAAGCATGGAGTTTGATGAAGAAGCATCCGATCTATGGAAGAAGATCGGCTTTTCCTTTGCTGAAGTTGCTGGAACAACGAAGGAAGCTGATGTAGGATCTTCTATGTCAGAAGTTGTCTCCATTGGAGTAAGAGCAGGCTGAACTTGCTGAGTGTCAGCTTGGCTTGACGATGTGTCGTCTTCTGGCTCTGAATCCGAATCCGTGTCTTGCATGATAGACACGAAAGAGACAACAAATTTGCCCCCAGACTTTTGCTTTGCCTTCTTCACTTTAGTTGTGATGACCAAAGGCTTTGAAGGTTTGAGGGAGATGATGAAGGGAGGTTGAATGCTCTCTTCGAATTTACCGGATGGTTTGTTTTCTTCCGGTGATTGTTGAGGAGCCTTGCCTTTATCTTTCTGGAGATTTTCGGCCAAGGGTGCTGTGTGCTTCTCCTCTTCTTCTTTCTCACCTTCATACATCTGTGAGTCTGGAGAGTGGACTTCTTTACCTTTGAATGCTTTTCTGTCCGCAAAGACTCGATGTATCATGCCATCGTCGCGAACAAACTTCATGCATTGATGTAAAGTTGAAGCGACAACACCATTCTCGTGGATCTAGGGGCGTCCGAGAAGGATGTTGTAGCATGAAGGGGTTTTTATTGCATACACAGTGACCTCAGAGATAAGATCAGCGATCTGCAACTTGAACCTGATTTTGCCGATTTGCCTTTGAGTACTCCCATCGTATCCAAAGATAGATACAGATGTGTGGCTCAGTTTGCTGGGTGGGATGCCCACCTCTTCGAGAGCCAAAGTGGAGATAAGGTTGAGTGCAGAACCTGCGTCGATCTGAACTATGTGCATAGGCATTTCCTTGATGTACCCTGTGAAGTACAGGAGTCGGTTGTGCCTTGTTTCGCCAAGTAGGAGGTCGTCCTTAGTGAAGGCGATGGTTGCAACGACTGCTTTTTGAACCGAGAGGCATTCAATGCATGATCCCTTAGTTTTCTTCTTTCCTCCCTTTGAGGAAACTTCTGAGTTTTTGACCCGGTAGTCCATTTCAATTTGGAGGACTTGCGGGGCATGTTTGTCGACATCCTCATTCAAATTTTGTAATTCTGAAATGAGATTATCACGAGTGCGCGGAGACATTCGTAATAAATCTAGGATGTTGCAGACGTGCAAGTATGTGCTTGAAATGTTCAATCAAGTCATACTTGAAAGCCTCCTTAGGGCCTGGATGTTCATCATTGTTGCCACTAGAGGCGCTTACAACATCTTTTCCCGAAGGATTTAAATATTTAAAGGAAGATTGGTTGTGATTTTTGTGGTAGTCCCGGCCAGAGCGGGTGCCTCTACCAACTTCGAGAGCTTCTTGAGAAGGGTCTTCATTTGGGAGATTGTCTTCAGGATCAAGAGGCTGTCGTTTTTCATTTGATGAGAAATTATATGCAGCAGAGTTTCCATCCTCAGTGATTGTATTGCACGGAGCATTTTCCGGGAACAAGTCCTGAACAGCATCCAGCAACCTTTCTTCTTCATTGACCAATTCATCGTCCCAAGCATCAATAGCTGGGGATTATTCAGTCAGGAAGGGTGTGAGCTTTGAAGCCACAGTCTCAGGAGAAGAAACCTAAGAGGGTGTTGTCTCAGTGAAAGTCACGTGAGATGAGGTGGCTGCAGAGGATACATTGCTAGGCATCGTCAGAGTGTAAGTGATCTCGTCATACGATACTTCGGAAAAGCTATAATCCCGAATTATCACATTACAGGAAGCTCTAACAGGAGACGCTGCCTGATCGGAGTCAGACTCATCCTCGGATGTAAGAGGATCGTCTATCCAGCAATTTTCTCCATTTTCAGGAGTTAAGGGAGGATGTACCTGATGGTCTTCAGGGACTTCAGGCTCTGGATTGCGAGGAAGCTAGTTGACGCGGTCTTGCTCTTGTTCTAGAGCGAGACGCTGCAAGATCCTTGCATATTCTTCAAGATCAGGCATGGGAGCCAAATCTTCTTCTTCATCAGCTCTTTGTGGCTCAACATAGTTGATTTCCACTGGAGCAATGACGGGTGCTGGTTCAATAGCATCTTCTTGTACAGCCTCTTGGTCTTCTTCATAATCAGACCAGGATCCTTGTGGCTGTAGGTGGTTATACCAGATTACTGGCATAAGATGAGTCTCAGGAACCCATTCTTCATCGGAGAGATATTCTCCTCTTTCAAGGGACTCCTCCCACTCGTCGATGTAGTTGGATTCGAATCCATCATCGGTGTCGCTGGACTCGTATCCATCAATGGAGAATCCAACTACCGAATTGCAAGAGTATGATGCCCCCTGTGTGGCTTCTTTGAATTGAGGTGGCATGAAATCACTGAGAGTGAATTTTCTTACCCCCTTTGAATTCTCTGGAAGGGACATTTTTGTTGCCTCCAGTGAAGCGTAGAGGAACCCTCTGCCTTTTCTTGGACTTTTTGTTTTGGCTGGGTCTTCCCTTGCCGTTTGAGCTTGAGGAGATGTTTCCTAGCTTGTCTTCGCTGTTGTGTTGTAGGCTTTGTTTTCACGACCTCCCAATTCTCATCTTCTAGGAGATCAGGATGTACCCATATGGGTTGTCCGTCTGGTGTCGGGTAAGGAACCAGTTCCTCGGACGCTTGGATTGAGTTTATTACCTTGAAGGAAGTAGTGATCTTCTTCTTCGGTGATTTTAATGTTTGTCCACATGACACCAGGTTGACGGAGGTAGAATCATAGTTTTTGTCAAAGGTGATGACTCCGTTTTTCCACATCTCGTTTATTTTCTCTCTCACAACGAAGCATTGATTGAGAGGATGCGAGATCATCTGATGGTATGGACAGTACCGAGGATCGTTGGTTTTGCCAACATCACCCGGTCTTTTGGGTTCAGGCAAAGTGAGCTTGCCGTTTGCCACGAGAGCCCCGAAGATTTCATTAACATCTTCATCAAACGGGTATTTCTTTTCTACTCGCTCTTTGAAGGCATCTGAGAGTTCAGGTCTCTTACTAGCAGCTTTGTTTTTAGCTTTCTTTGGTGGTTGAGGAGCTGGCTTGGTTTGCACATTGAGGTCTTCTTTTTCTTTGGTTTTAAGGTTCTAATGGCGGTTGGCTCTTTTCTTGATGATTTCTGACTGTTGAGGCCTTTAATCATCGTTTCAGCTTCCATGGAAGCTTCTAGGAGTTCTCCCAGGTTCTTTGATTTGTTGCCGATGATCATGGAGCGGATTCTAGCTCTCATGTTATTTCGGCAGATGTCGACTAGCGACGCTTGTGGCAATACATCAGAGCATTTATATGCCATTGCTTTCCACTTATGAATAAAGTCATATGTTAACTCATTCTCCCCCTGTTTTAGGCTGCACAACTGAGCCATGTAGCGGGATGATCCTCACCTTTAAAGTGAGTCAGGAAGCGTGTCTCTAGCATGGCCCATTTTTGGATGGAGTCCTCCGGCAAAGTGGAGTACCAGTCGAAGGCCGTACCTTTTAGGGTACTTGCAAAGAGGCGGATCTTAAGTGCATCTTGATCCGCGATAGCTCCCGTCAAGATCTTGAAGTGGATGACGTGCTATCTGGCTGATCCTTTTCCCGTATATGTTTGGAGAGAGGATGCTTGAATTTTATAGGGAACGGGACCGAGTCCATCCATAAGGGATATGTTGGCTTGATCCCATGCTCCTTAAGTATATCCTCTTCTTTTGCTTTGGCGAGGATGCTGTCTACGTCCTTTTTGGTAAGGGCGCGTGACTCATTTTTTTCTCTATTTACCTCATTTCTCCATTTACCTCATCATCCTGATGATTCAGAGGAGTTTCATTGTTCACCTGATTTTGGAAGGCGATGAGAAGGTTTTCCATCAGAGTTTCAATCCTCTACTGGCCTTGTTCCAACAGCTGGAGGCGTGTGAGTGCATCATCTTGAGGTAGATTACAGGGTGGTGGCTCAGAATTTATAGCCAGGACGTTCATACCTCGAGATTCGAACGAAGAAACTGTCCTGGAGACTGAGCTGGAGCTCATTCTTTTTGATGAAGAGCTTGAGGAAGGATCACTCTGCTGTCCTTTGCTTGAAGGAGCAGGGGATTCTTCTGAATGTCTTCTTGTCCTAGAGACATTGCGGGTCACCGGACGTCGAACATGGATTTTTGTTGCTGACTTTTGGTGTCTTCTGGTTTTTCCAACCATATGGACAGTAGCAACTTGGTTATGTCTTTCTTTTTATACCCATTTGTGAGAGACTTGAAGCGTAGGAGGCTGGGTCCTTTGCTTCTCTAGTCTCTTTTGTCGATACGACGCGCGGCGGCGTATACGACGAGTCATTTGAGCTTCGGTTAGCTCTGGCTGGGCTTTGACAATGAAGGATGTGGTCCCTCGGGCGTAGCAGCCAAGCCTGTCTTCTTTGTAGCTAGGCAAGGACAGGATGCGAACCCGGTCCTTCGCCTATTGCAGCGAAGCTTTGAATTTTTCGAGTTCGGTCCCTGTAGATATGAAGGGTCGAATCGAAGGATTGTAGGCCTTAGCAGGTGCTTGCAGAGGCCTTGTGATGCTTGATCTGATTTTGGGCTTGTAAGAACAAGCCGGCTCATGCTGGGTTGACTTGGGAGTTAGGTTGGTGATGGGTCTCTCCTCTTTCATGTAGGCAAGAGGGTAAAACTGGTTCTCCTTGAGTGGGGCCAGGTATGCTGGCTTAGTGGATGTTTGGGACCTTCTTTGTTTTGGTGAAGGTCTTAGGGACCAAGTCTTAGGATAGACCTGGTGATTTGCGGGTCGAGGCTTCGTGGGGGTGCCACGGGCTTCGGGCTTTTTGGTGCTCGCCTTTGGTGTCATGGTAGTGACACATTGAGAGGCGAGCTTCTGCTTCTTGGAAGGAGCAGTTTGTTCTTCGGGAAGTGGGAATGGTCCCAGCGTCCCAAAGACAATAGTCCGGGGAGTCGAGGACGACCCGGAGTTCAAAGAGTTGCCGAGGGAGTTGACGCGTCTGCAGCGATGGGGCGCTTGTAGGTGTGTGTGGTTTGCTTCTGTTGAAGCATGAGCTGGTGCTTGCTCTCATCGAAAGTAATGGTAAGCGATGCTGCCATTGTTGGTTTTTTTCGAAAAATTTCTAAAACAAGACCACATCCATTAGTAATCATAAGAATATAATGATCATAAATGGGAAGCTCTATCGTTTTGTCTTTTCAAATTGCTAGAGGGAGATGACCCAAGCAATATGAAGAAGGCAAAAAGCCATAGAGGGTACAATTGTTCTGATCGCAGGTATGGTAAGCCCAGAACGAGCATCCCAGTGACTGCTTAGAAGCAATTGTGAACCTAAATTCTACTTATCGAGAAGCAGAGCTTGCTCGATGTAAGAAGAATATAAGGTTTGAGTTACAAATGTGTCGGTTGCGAATACAGTAGACCCTTAAAGGGCGTACTAGTACCACTAGACACAAATGTTTTGAGACCGTATCCATGAGATGAGATTCTCTGTTTTGAAAGGTCAAGAATGGATTCATCAAAGAGAGCAGATGGTATTCCGATCCAAATACGGTCTCAGCGATTTCCGCGAGCGCCAGTACTTAGAATGGAATGAACCATAATTTCTCGGATCTGAATACAAAAATGACAATTTTTTTTTGAAAGGTCAAGATCGGGTTCATCAAAGAGAGCAAAAGGCATTCCAATCTGAACAAAGGCTCAACGATTTCCGCGAGCGCCAGTGCTCAGAAAGGAGGAGACCAAAATTTCTCCGATTTGAACCCAAAAATGACGGAAGTTTTTTTTTTTAAGATTATTTTTTTTTGAAAAAATCTTTTTTTATTTATTTTTTATTATTTATTTATTTTTATTATTTTTTTAAGATTTTTTTTTGAAAAATCTTTTTTCTTTATTATTTTTATTTATTATTTGAAAATTTCTATTTTGAAAAATCTTTATTTAAAAGACGAGAGAGTACACATAGGCCTCCTAACCCGGTCTTATGAAATTTCGATTAATAGAATTGCCCCCAGGTAAGGGTAGGATTACTTAATGAACCCGTTTGGAGGACCCTTGCCTAGAACAGTCAAGCTGTCTACACACTCTAGACAAAGCTTTTCTTGGATCAACCATGATCAAAGAACGCAATTGGTTTAACCTTAGTGGTCTATGTCTTTTTATTTTTAATTTTTTTTAGATGTCAAATAGACTAATCGATGAGAAACGATGGCCCAAAACCTTAGTCGAACAGGCTCAACATTTCTGCAAGCACGATGAACGATAGGAGAGGATGAAGGTTTCTCAATTTTGAATCCAAACTGAAAAATCTGATTTTTTTTTTGTCTCTAATGAACTTATCGAAGAGAAACGATGGCCCAAATCCTTAGTCGAACAGGCTTAACATTTCTGCAAGCACGATGAACGATAGGAGAGGATCAATGTTTCTCAATTTTGAATCCAAACTGAAAAATCTGATTTTTTGATATTTTTTTTTAGATCTCTAATGAACTCATCGAAGAGAAACGATGGCCCAAATCCTTAGTCGAGCAGGCTCAACATTTCTGCAAGCACGAAGAACGATAGGAAAGGATCAGGGTTTCTCAATTTTGAATCCAAACTGAAAAATCTAATTTTTTTTAGATCTTTAATGAACTCATCGAAGAGAAACGATGGCCCAAAACCTTAGTCGAACAGGCTCAACATTTCTGCAACCATGATGAACGATAGGAAAGGATCAAGGTTTTCCAATTTTGAATCCAAACTGAAAAATCTGATTATTAATTTTTTTTAGATCTTTAATGACCTCATCGAAGAGAAACGATGGCCCAAACCTTAGTCCAACAAGCTCAACATTTCTACAAGCGCGATGAACGATAGGAAAGGATCAAGGTTTCTCAATTTTGAATCCAAACTGAAAAATCTGATTTTTTATTTTTGTTTAGATCTTTAATGAACTCATCGAAGAGAAACGATGGCCCAAAACCTTAGTCGAACAGGCTCAACATTTTTGCAAGCACGATGAACGATAGGAAAGGATCAAGGTTTCTCAATTTTGAATCCAAACTAAGAAATCTGATTTTTGTTTTTTTTTTTTTTTTGAAAAGAGAAAGAGTGGAAATAAATTCAAAGAATTAGAAATTTCCAAAAAATCTCATCTCATTTTTTTAGATGCGAAATCCAACATAGGCCACCAATTAGAAAGTAGCCAATGAATGAATCCAGAAAAGAATTATAAGCATATAGCAAAAGATATGATGTGCAAATATTTCATTTCTAGCATCGTGTTCTCAAATGAACGGGTCCCACCGGGTGTGCCAGCTTGATGGACCGCGCGTTCATTGCTCGGTGCTACCGAGGTCGGCGGACGTGGGAGTCCGTTAGGTCCGACCCTTTCGCGCCCGGGGGCAGAAGCGGGTATCAACATTTTTTTTTGTGTGGGTGTGCCGGATTTTCTATTTTACTTGGAATTGCAAGTGGTTATCCGGAGATCGACCTTGGCAAGTAAAAAGGAAATCAACTTCTTTCAAGTTTTCCATTGCACATATATTTAAGAAAAGAGACATTTTCTTGGTTTGCCGTGAAAGGCGATTTTTTTGGCATTTATAGCCGATTTTGGCGTTTATAGCCGATTTACAATTCTTATCAATAATGAAAGACAACAGTTGAGATTTTTGTCTCTTTTGGAAAAATACAAACTACAATGAAAAGCAAGAAAAGGAGGATCTAACTTCTCAGGAGATTGTGGGGGACTCGTTTAGATTGACGGTCGCAAGCCATATGTGGACTTCGCCATCATCCATGCAGATGAGAACAGAGGATGCTCTTGATTCGCTTGGCTTGGCTACAACCAAGAGGAGGTCCTATGTCCAATAAAAAACTAAATAGACGGGCTGAAAAGCCACGTCTAAGCCATTGGAGGCAGAAGGACAAGGCAAGGACCTTGGGGAGATACCCCCCAAGGCACTTTTGTCACCTTGTAGCGGTGGCCGGTGCAGAACTTCAGCAGAGTTTTCTCTTTTTCTTTCTCTGGATTTTCTGTGCTTGGAAGCTAATCTAATTCTTATCTCTGGGAGTTGTTTAATATTTCTGATCTGGATTTCTTTGGAGTGCTCTCCTATTTATAGGCTCTTGGTAGCCATTTAGGAGAGTTTATGGGCTTTTATTGTCATTAAGCTGCATAATGGGAGGAGTTACATGGTTTAATTCCTTTAATTCGTAACTCCTTTTTCTTGGCTTCTGATGGGCCGATGGAGATTGAGGGCATTTAATCACCTTTAATCGCCATGATGGGAGGAGTTTCATGGGTTAAATGCTATGAATCAATTGACTTGTAACTCCCGGATGCTTGCTTCTGATTGGGCCGTCCAAAGAAATGAATTAATGACTGCAATAAAGCTAGTCAATTAATCGCATTAAGTGGTCGCCGAGCAGTTGAAGAGTCGCGGGCCGTGCCGCGTCTTTTGGGAATCTTCTAGCGATGATCATTGATGGATCTTCATGTAGATCGACATCGGATGACCATGTAACTTCAGGTATTGGTTGCCAACAGCGGGTCGTTGCCATCTGTCCTGTCGATTTCTCGATCGGTCGGGTAGAAAGCACACTTTTTTGGTTGACCGGTTGGCGATCAATGTTGATTTTGATACTCTTGATGATTGACCCGTGACTTTGATGGATGTCAAAGGATTTGGCGGTCCAAAAGTATGAATTTTGGAAAATCCCAGGAGTCGGAAGTTTCGAGTCGTGAAAAATGATGAAAAACGGGCCTTCTGAGGTGAACCCGACAATTCCTGGCTCCATGGTTGCTGGGGCTGGCGACCCTGGGGGAATTTTCCCCCTTTTGTCCCGTTTTGCGGCCGTTTTTGATGTTTTTCGATTATTTTTTCTTCTGTATTTTCTCTTGACATTTTTTTATCATTTAATGGTCTGATTTCCCTATAAAAAACTTGACAAGAATCCTTGCATTTTGGAGTGCAAAGTTTTCAATTTTTCGGGAAAGCCGAAGACTTTGTCGCGTAGAGCTGCCGATTTTCCGTCAGAAGTTGAAACTGGGTCAAACGATGTCGGAATGACCTGAAATTTGGGGTGAAGCCTCCTGAGCAATAAATAAGACCAACCATAGGATTTTTCTTGATTTTTGAAGACGTTTGGGACCTATTGCCAGCAGACTTTTTTTTGTCACGATGAAGATGTCGCGACTTGATGTGCGGTCAACCGATGTTCGATTGACTTGAAATTTGACAGGGAACCTATTGGAGTCATTTTAAGATGATCTATAGGCTCTGTCTTGGAAACCATGGTCTCGGGAAGCTTCGCCGCCGAGAGGCCTGATTTGGCTTCTGAGCGTCAAAGTATGGTCAAATGTTGTCGAAATGACCCGAAACTTAACGTATAGCCTTTGTAAGCATTTTGAAGCCGTCCATGTGCTCTTTCTGATGAGTGAAGGCCTCGGTGGTTCTCGCTACCGAGAGGATTGATTTAGCTGTTTGAGGGTTGATGGAGGGTCAAACGTTGTCGGTTTGACTTAGAACTTGACCTGGAGCCTTTTGGATGTATTTTGATACCTTCCACAGGCTCTGATTGAACATTTAGTGTCTCCGATGCTTTCGCCGCCGGGAGCTCCTTTTCAACTGTCGGACAAGCAAAGTTAGGCCAAATGATTTTGAAATGGCCTGAAACTTCTTGTGTACTCCTCTTTTGGATGTCTAGAAGGATCTTGCAGTTTTTATTTGATTCTGACAAGATTTGATTTTTTGGAAGTAGCATAGCCTATTTATGGCAGGTTGCGACTTTATGTAGATTTTTGGATCTTGAAGAGGTAAAGTGACATTTTTGGTGTCAACACGAAGTGGAGATGAGGTTGAGTGCAGAACCTGGATCGATTTGAACTCTGTGCATAGGTATTTCCTTGATGTACCCTATGAAGTATAGGGGTTGGTTGTGCCTTATTTCGCCAAGTAGGAGGTCTTCCTTAGTGAAGGCGATGGTTGCACTGGCTGCCTTTTGAACCGAGAAGCATTCGATGCATGATCGCTCAGTCTTCTTCTTTTCTCCCTCTGAGGACCTTTCGAGTTTTTGACCCGGTAGTCCATTTCAATTTTGAGGACTTGCGGGGCATGTTTGTCAACGCCCTCATTCAGCTTTTTTAATTCAGAAATGAGATTATTACGAGTGCGCGGAGACATTCGTAATAAGTCTAGGATGTGCAGACGTGCAGGTATGTGTTTCAAGTGTTCGATTAAGTCATACTTGAAAGCCTCCTTGGGGCCTGTATGTTCATCATTGTTGCCACTAGAGGCGCTTACAACATCTTTTTCCGAAGGATTTACATAAGTAAAGGAAGATTGGTTGTAATTTTTGTGGTAGTCCCTGCCATAGCAGGTGCCACTACCAACTTCGAGAGCTTCTTGAGTAGGGTCTTCGTTTGGAAGATTGTCTTCAGGATCAAGAGGCTATCATTTTTCATTTACTGAGGATGTATCTGCATCAGAGTTGCCATCATCAGTGATTGTGTTGCATAGAGCATTTTCTGGGAACAAGTCCTGGACAGCATCCTGTAACTTTTCTTCTCTGTTGGCCAATTCATCGTCCCAAGCATTAATAGCCGGGGTTTCTTCAGTCAGGAAGGGTGTGAGCTCTGAAGTCACAGTCTCAGGAGAAGAAACCTGAGAGGGTGCCATCTCTATGAAAGTCACGTGAGACGAGGTAGCTCCAGAGGATACATTGCTAGGTGTCGTCGTAGTATGTCGCGACCCCGGACCGGGTTATGAGCCTAATCCGGGATCCGACTGATGATGCCGCGCCACATGCATCTCTTAATTAGCTAATCCGCACACGGAATTAAGAAAAACATTTATCCATGCACGTGATTTCCCACAGGGTTCCTCGGTGAGGATTACACATCCCATTCATTTACATATAAACATATCAAATATACATTTGAGATTTGCGGAAGCGTGTAGTAAATCATATTAGTGCTATTCCATTCCATAGACAAGACTAATTTATAATTGATTTGACAAGATATCAGAATGAGCAATGATCATTAGCATACTTCCCAAAAGTAAAGTTAGATGTTTATACAAAAGATCAGTTAATTAGTTGCCCTAAACAAATGGTCAACGAAGGCCAATACATAACAACAGAATAAACCCAAAAGATGTTGACAACAACTCCTAAAACATGACGCATCTCGAAGCTAGATCGGATGTCTACATGACATCGTCAGCTTGCCACTCAATTACTCACTGCGGTTCATCAACCGCCTCCTCAGGTTCCTCCTCAATGGCAATATGTTCGATACCTGAGGGACCACGGTAGCGAACCGGGTAAAAACTCTAGGGATTCCAGACTACAGCTGACTAAACAGGAGGGGAGGGATCTCCAAGTCGGTGGATCAAACCGACAAGGTTGTCCACGCTTAGTGGTGCCGACTCATGGGTCAAATGCGGAAAATCAAATCAAATGCATAATAACAGAACGGGTGCCCATAGGCACAAATACACATTTATATCAGGTCAAGCATATACGGGTTAGTAAAAGCTAAACACATTTTCCAATACTTTCGGGACATATTGTTATCCTGTGTATTCTCTGCAATAGGCCCTGTGTTTTCACTGTTACTAGCAAAGTGATTATCGCTTGCTGCTCGTTTGCGAGGTGGCATAACGCTGCAAAATAAATTGTTAGCATAGAAAAATCAAGCACAGGGTGGTTACACATTGCTCACACGATTCTATCTAACGAGACTTTAACGAATCCTCGCCACGTCCTTAAGATTTCTAGTTTCTTTTAATTGCCTGAAACATGTCCCGCTCTGATACCAGTATGTCACGACCCCGGACTGGGTTATGAGCTTAATTCGGGATCCGACTGATGATGCCGTGCCACGTTAGTCGTGCTGTCGCTGGCACCCAAATATAATAAGACCTTTACTCCTAAAAATATATGTAGTAGTGCGAGTAAGGATCATTCCCTCGGAGAGTGTTTAGCCAAATTTTATGCTATGTGATCAAAGATGGGGGGGTTTTAATTATAATGAAAGCAAAAATGAATAAAAGCAAATAAAGAACAATAAAGTAACGAATTCAATCAAATTAACAAGCATTGGTCAAAGTTAACATCCACCATTGAAAATTAAAAACTGATCATTGATGCAAAAATAAATCAACTAATACTTTGAATATTCATCATTGGAAGCTATGTGATCAAAGATGGGGGGGTTTTAATTATAATGAAAGCAAAAATGAATAAAAGCAAATAAAGAACAATAAAGTAACGAATTCAATCAAATTAACAAGCATTGGTCAAAGTTAACATCCACCATTGGTAATTAAAAACTGATCATTGATGCAAAAATAAATCAACTAATACTTTGAATATTCATCATTGGAATTAAATTCCTACCTCCTTAATTAGTTAATTAGAAAACACGCGCTCTAATTATCCCTAATTACTAAACAATCTAAGACAAGCGCCAAAGATTTAATCTAGTAACAGCATTAAGACCTTGAGAGATTGATGAATCTAAACAACACAAGCACACGCGGTTGCATTTAATTTACCCAGGTGTTCTTCCTAATATCTAATAATTTTTAAAGCAGCAAATTATTAAATATTAGTTGCTTCGCAAATTAGAGGGATCAAACAATTACGGATTTGATTTCTAATTTAGCAGTAGATTGCAACGAAAAATAAACTAGTATGCATCCTAGCAATTAAACGAAACAATCATGATAACAAATTAAGCACAGAAGAACAACCCATATTCAAAGCATAAATTGAATAATGAAAATAAATTAGATCTCACAGTATTTATTCCGAGGCTTCAGTCTTCTTCAACCAATTATATAAAATTAGCCACGCAGGGCCATACTAACTTGCAAAGAAAAGAGTAGAAAAGAAAGAAAGAGAGAGAGAGAGAAAAAAAACGTGCAATGGGGAAGTCTCGGCTTTGTATGTGGAGTGAGTTATTTATAGATGGCATGTATGGCAGAAAGAGGAGAGAAATAAGGTGAGGTGGCGTTGGAGTTGGAAAATGAGAGAAAGATGATTGGTTTAGATGAGGAAAGATGGAAAGAGAATCTTAAAAAGAGATAGAAAGAATCGTTGGAGAGATATTATGGGAAAAGTACGGATGTGAGATGGGAAAGAATTGAAGTGGCGTGGGATTGGAGATGGTAAATAATAAAAAAATCAATTAAATTCTAACTTAGTCAAAATCTTCTTATTGACCATATCTCCTCACTCGGGCTTCTGTTGGATTCGAACCAAGAATTAAAGTTGCACCATTTTTAGTTCCGGACAATATGAGCCCAATATTGGATATGTTCCGGGAAACTCCTGATTTCATCAAATTTACCACAATGCCCTTCTGCTTGATTCTTCATCCATTTAGCATCAAATATGAGCACTTCTCTTGCAACTCAGATCTGGAAGATTCTTGATTCAGCAAGAATCTCTCAAAACTCAAAACATAAAAGTTGTAGATCTTTTTCTTGGCATTCCATAGCATCTTGAATCATCTCAATTGGAGTTCAGAGGAGTTCGCAATGTCAAAACTATCCAAAATCACTCAATTAGCTTTGTTTTGCACACAGCACCTCCATTTGCATCCTAAAGCAAAATATAAGAATAATGAGTACATTTAGGCATCAAATAAGTATAAAAGACTAAACATTAATGGAGAAAAATATAACATTTTGCATTCTCATCAAATTCCCCCACACTTAACTTTTGCTCGTCCTCGGGCTAAAATCAAATTCACTTTCCTAAAACACCAAGTTTGAATGCCATTAACAAAGAACAACCAAGCTTTTCAAAACTCAAAACATGTCATGAATAAACATTCTTAAACATCTTACAAAAACTTAGTAAGCAATTTCACTCGAAGATGGAGTATACTAAATACGTAGACCCTCATGGAAATAAACACTCTACTCTCATATGTTTGAAGGGTATCTGTTTCGCTCAAATTCATTCCAATGGAAATGATCTACCATAGGCTTGCATATCTTCTCATTCTCCACCACTGGGATCACATGCATAACACGAATCTTAAGGACTTTTCAAAGGTTGTAATGGGGTTTAGGATCAAGGTGGAAAATATTTAGGAATGTAGTTCAAAAGCCATCGAAACTAGTGGAGGCAAAATGAATCAACTCTAGCTCTAATATATAAGATAATGAAAACCATTCACTTCATTGATCAACTTCTTCAATATGGCTTTAAAGCATTCAGAACATGTAAAACTCCTGCATTGAAAAAGAGATCGTTCAAAAGAAACACTTTTCGTTTGCAGCAAGGAACGATCATTCGCAACAGCTTCCACCTTTTTATGTATCACATAAGAACACACCATTTCTTGGAGTTTTAGGAGGATTCATGAACATGGACAACAATTGCCCCCATCACTTCATAAACTTTAAGTTTTTTTTTCATATTTTTTTTTTCATATTATTTTTTTTTCATTTAATTTTTTTTCTCTGTTTTTTCTCATTGATAAAAATTAGAACTCACGAATTGAGAATGAAAACATGTTCCATTTCATCAGTCATAGCCATACCACAAACCCAAAACACCCCCACACTTATTTCTTGCACACCCATACATATCATAATGAAAAGCAATGCCCCACTAGATCTATGACTTAGGTAAAGGTATTTTTTTTTCAGGTTCAGAGTTTGTAACGTGCGTTTACAATAAATGAAAGATATAAAGCTCAAAGGGGTTCAACAAAGGAAAAAAATTAATTGCAAGGTAGGCTATTTGGCTTATGTAGCTTATAACAAAGATGGCCTTAATCATGTTCATGTTTGCATGTGTCTATGTGATCTCGAAGAGAATCAAGGCAAGTTCTAGAGAAGCACATCTATGGAAGAATATCTCTCATGAAAGAATATAGTGAGACTTGAGAGTCCGAGAGATCCTAACCCTAGAGGGGGGTGAATAGGTTGAGCTACAACTAGTGACCAACTATGACCAATTTTAACTTAATTAAATCAACTAGTCACATGTGATGATTAAATAAACAAAATGCGGAAGCTAATAAAAATAATCACCACAAAAACAATCACCACTACACAATCATTTATAGTGGTTCGGCCTCAATGCCTACATCCACTACCGGCTTGTGTATCCAACACCCCACCGGATTTCCACTATTATGCTTTTCAAAAGGCTAAGCAATAACCTCTACAATATGCTTTCCAAGGATAAGCAATAACCTTACAATGTTGTTTTTCAAGGTTTAACAACAACCTATTCAAGATGCTTTTTAATAGCTAAGCAATAACCTTACAACAATAGATTTTTCTCAAAGAAAGTGTCTTCACAAAACACTCTAAGAGATTACAATTTAAGCTCAATATAATTGCCTCTAAATTAGGCGGATATGAAAGTGAATAACAAACTCACACAAACACTAAGGATTACAAAGATGAATGCTTATGAGGTGTGTGTGTGAAAACTTCAATCAAGATTAAAATTAAGCTCAATCTATTTTATGCTTAAAGCAATTCAAAAGTTTAATGCTCATAAAAAGATTTGATTGAAGTGTTATGCAAATCACATGTACACAAATACTAACTTGTAAATGATTTATGAAAATCAAGATGACACAAGTTGTATGAAATTAATTATGTCTAAACATGTGATGCACATTCAATGTTGTTTTCAAAACAAACTAGTTTAACTAAAGTTCAAATAGATTGAAAACAACAAAGAGAGTTTCAAACAAGTTAATGTATCATGCTATAAAGAAATCAAAGATTTTTTCTAAGCATGATTGACAAAGTTTAAAACAAAACTTGGTTTGAAATCAAGGGTGAAGAATCCAATAACTAAAATCAAAGATTAATAGAAAAATGGATTCAACACATCATAGTTAATACGCTAAAAATCATGTACCAATAATTTAGTCAAAGCATAAAACATATGATTAATAAAAGTAAAGCTTACTTGATGATTTAACTTAATGATCCAAGCTTTAGCTTTACTAATGACCCCTTAATCTCACTTGATTCATCCCATTTTTCTTCTCTCCAACCTCCTCAAAGAGTGCTTAGAAGTTGTAAAATGTTCAACCCCTTTTCAATGGGAATGAACTCATATTTATACTCAAAAAGTGAGTATCAGCGTGTCTTCGGTCGACCCCATACAAGCCCCGGTCGACCTCATGCAAACGGTCACAAATATGACCGTTGGAGAGCCAACGGCTCTCTGCCCGGTCGACCTGCAGTGTGCCAGGTCAACCTGGTCCATGGGCAGGTCAACCTGGTACACTGCAGGTCGACCCGGGACCAGAATTCCCATTTTTTCTCATATATCAAAGTGATTTTGAGGGGATTCTTTTGGGCCATTAAATCAAGCAAGGAAACATGATTTTAAATCATTCTAAGAGGTTTAAAAACATGAAATATAAAAAGCCAAAAATGATTAGAAAGTTTTAAAACTATAGGCTTGCTTGATTTATAAAACTCTTTTTCAAATTGAATGCATCCAAGTTTAAAACCAAAACATGCATGTAACAAGAGATTTACGAGATTTAAAACAATGCATTAATAAATCAAGATTTCAAGATTTTCTAAATCAATGCATGTGTGAAAATTCAAATGATGATTAAAATGTTAATGCATCCATCAAATTGCAATAAACAAAATTCCTAACAAGACTGATATGGATGTGTCAGTCTAAAGGCTCAAAATCTCACTGACTTTTTGCCTACCAAATTTAGTCACTACCATTCTCAAGGAAAGTAATTTCAAAAATCATGTTATGAATTTCTCAGGCTTAATTGAATCTTGCTCATGACATACACAACAAAAGAAATCGTAGAAAACCACAAAAATAAAAAAAAAATAAAACTCTTTTTTTTTAAAGATATAAAATTAAAACACAACCTAATATAAAAGTAAAACACAACCTAAATCCCTTCCCCCACACTTAAAATGGACATTGTCCCCAATGGAAGGTAAAATGCAAAGAAAAGGCAAGAATAACCAGAATATAAATGCAAAAAGAAAGAGAAAAGGAACGAACTCCCCTTGGGTTGCCTCCCAAGCAGAGCCTTTGTGTTATTGTTGTTGGCTCGACACAATGCTTCCTTCTTCAATCAGTAGAAATTGGATCCTCAAGGTCCAATTGTGCCACATACTCTACGTGGAAACCTTCATAGAAAGGCTTAAGTCTATGGCCATTCACCTTGAACACTTTGGAAGTTGCTAAACTTTGAATTTCAACTGCACTATGAGGAAAAACATTAGTAACAACAAAGGGTCCAATCCAACGAGAACGCAACTTACCTGGAAACAAACGAAGCCGTGACTGATAAAGAAGGACTTTTTGACCAACTGTAAACTCCTTTCTCGATATCTGCTTGTCATGAAAAGCCTTCGTCTTTTCCTTGTAAATTCTTGCACTCTCATAAGCATCATTGCGAATTTCCTCTAACTCTTGTAGTTGCAACTTCCTGTGTTCTCCACTTTCATCTATCTTCATGTTGAGATTCTTGATAGCCCAATAAGCCTTGTGTTCTAACTCAACTGGAAGGAGGCATGGTTTTCCAAACACCAACCGATAAGGTGACATACCAATGGGCGTCTTGTATGCAGTCCTATACGCCCACAAAGCAAACTCCAATCTTTCCTACTTGGATTGACCGTCTTCTCAAGGATGGACTTGATCTCTCGATTTGACACTTCCGCTTGTCCATTAGTTCGCGGATGATAGGCAGTTGACACCTTATGGGTCACATGGTACTTTTTCAGCAAAGTCTCCACAATTCGATTGCAAAAGTGAGTGCCTCGATCACTTATTAGAGCTCTTGGAATTCCAAACCTGGAGAATATGTTAGACTTGATAAAATCTGTTACAACGTTAGAATCATCAGTCCTGGTGGCTTTAGCTCCCACCCATTTCGAAACATAATCAACAGCAAGCAAAATATAAACATAACCGAAAGAGACAGGGAACGGTCCCATGAAATC
>CM022946.1:50756662-50771662 GCA_012931725.1 Litsea cubeba | reverse complement strand
ATCATTGATGCAAAAATAAATCAACTAATACTTTGAATATTCATCATTGGAATCAAATTCCTACCTCCTTAATTAGTTAATTAGAAAACACGCGCTCTAATTATCCCTAATTACTAAGCAATCCAAGACAAGCGCCAAAGATTTAATCTAGTAACAGCATTAAGACCTTGAGAGATTGATGAATCTAAACAACACAAGCACACGCGGTTGCATTTAATTTAGCCAGGTGTTCTTCCTAATATCTAATAATTTTCAAAGTAGCAAATTATTAAATATTAGTTGCTTCGCAAATTAGAGGGATCAAACAATTACGGATTTGATTTCTAATTTAGCAGTAGATTGCAACGAAAAATAAACTAGTATGCATCCTAGCAATTAAACGAAACAATCATGATAACAAATTAAGCCCAGAAGAACAACCCATATTCAAAGCATAAATTGAATAATGAAAATAAATTAGATCTCACCGTATTTATTCCGAGGCTTCAGTCTTCTTCAACCAATTACATAAAATTAGCCACGCAGGGCCATACTAACTTGCAAAGAAAAGAGTAGAAAAGAAAGAGAGAGAGAGAGAGAGAAAAAACGTGCAATGGGGAAGTCTCGGCTTTGTATGTGGAGTGAGTTATTTATAGATGGCATGTATGGCAGAAAGAGGAGAGAAATAAGGTGAGGTGGCGTTGGAGTTGGAAAAGGAGAGAAAGATGATTGGTTTAGATGAGGAAAGATGGAAAGAGAATCTTAAAAAGAGATAGAAAGAATCGTTGGAGAGATATTATGGGAAAAGTACGGATGTGAGATGGGAAAGAATTGAAGTGGCGTGGGATTGGAGATGGTAAATAATAAAAAAATCAATTAAATTCTAACTTAGTCAAAATCTTCTTATTGACCATATCTCCTCACTCGGGCTTCTGTTGGATTCGAACCAAGAATTAAAGTTGCACCATTTTTCGTTCCGGACAATATGAGCCCAATATTGGATATGTTCCGGGAAACTCTTGATTTCATCAAATTTACCACAATGCCCTTCTGCTTGATTCTTCATCTATTTAGTATCAAATATGAGCACTTCTCTTGCAACTCAGATCTGGAAGATTCTTGATTCAGCAAGAATCTCTCAAAACTCAAAACATAAAAGTTGTAGATCTTTTTCTTGGCATTCCATAGCATCTTGAATCATCTCAATTGGAGTTCAGAGGAGTTCGCAATGTCAAAACTATCCAAAATCACTCAATTAGCTTTGTTTTGCACACAGCACCTCCATTTGCATCCTAAAGCAAAATATAAGAATAATGAGTACATTTAGGCATCAAATAAGTATAAAGGACTAAACATTAATGGAGAAATATAATATTTTGCATTCTCATCAAATTCCCCCACACTTAACTTTTGCTCGTCCTTGGGCTAAAATCAAATTCACTTTCCTAAAACACCAAGTTTGAATGCCATTAACAAAGAACAACCAAGCTTTTCAAAACTCAAAACATGTCATGAATAAACATTCTTAAACATCTTACAAATACTTAGTAAGCAATTTCACTCGAAGATGGAGTATACTAAATACGTAGACCCTCACGGAAATAAACACTCTACTCTCATATGTTTGAAGGGTATCTATTTCGCTCAAATTCATTCCAATGGAAATGATCTACCATAGGCTTGCATATCTTCTCATTCTCCACCACTGGGATCACATGCATAATACGAATCATAAGGACTTTTCAAAGGTTGTAATGGGGTTTAGGATCAAGGTGGGAAATATTTAGGAATGTAGTTCAAAAGCCATCGAAACTGGTGGAGCAAAAATGAATCAACTCTAGCTCTAATATATAAGACAATGAAAACCATTTACTTCATTGATCAACTTCTTCAATATGGCTTTAAAGCATTCAGAACATGTAAAACTCCTGCATTGAAAAAGAGATCGTTCAAAAGAAACACTTTTCGTTTGCAGCAAGGAACGATCATTCGCAACAACTTCCACCTTTTTATGTATCACATAAGAACACACCATTTCTTGGAATTTTAGGAGGATTCATGAACATGGACAACAATTGCCCCCATCACTTCATAAACTCTTTTTTATTTCATATTATTATTTTTTTCATTTAATTTTTTTTTCTCTTTTTTTTTCATTGATAAAAATTAGAACTCACGAATTGAGAATGAAAACATGTTCCATTTCATCAGTCATAGCCATACCACAAACCCAAAACACCCCCACACTTATTTCTTGCACACCCATACATATCATAATGAAAAGCAATGCCCCACTAGATCTATGACTTAGGTAAGGGTATTTTTTTTCAGGTTCAGAGTTTGTAACGTGGGTTTACAATAAATGAAAGATATAAAGCTCAAAGGGGTTCAACAAAGGAAAAAAATTAATTGCAAGGTAGGCTATTTGGCTTATGTAGCTTATAACAAAGATGGCCTTAATCATGTTCATGTTTGCCTGTGTCTATGTGATCTCGAAGAGAATCAAGGCAAGTTCTAGAGAAGCAAATCTATGGAAGAATATCTCTCATGAAAGAATATAGTAAGACTGATATGGATGTGTCAGTCTAAAGGCTTAAAATCTCACCGACTTTTTGTCTTACAAATTTAGTCACTACCATTCTCAAGGAAAGTAATTTCAAAAATCATGTTATGAATTTCTCAAGCTTAATAGAATCTTGCTCATGACATACACAACAAAAAAAATCGTAGAAAACCACAAAAACAAAAAAAAATAAAACTCTTTTTTTTTCAAAGATATAAAATTAAAACACAACCTAATATAAAAGTAAAACACAACTTAAATCCCTTCCCCCACACTTAAAACGGACATTGTCCCCAATGGAAGGTAAAATGCAAAGAAAAGGCAAGAATAACCAGAATATAAATGCAAAAAGAGAGAGAAAAGGAACGAACTCCCCTTGGGTTGCCTCCCAAGCAACGCCTTTGTGTTATTGTCGTTGGCTCGACACAATTCTTCCTTCTTCAATCAGTATAAATTGGATCCTCAAGGTCCAATTGTGCCACATTCTCTATGTGGAAACCTTCATAGAAAGGCTTAAGTCTATGGCCATTCACCTTGAACACTTTGGAAGTTGCTAAACTTTGAATTTCAACTGCGCTATGAGGAAAAACATTAGTAACAACAAAGGGTCCAATCCAACGAGAATGCAACTTACCTGGAAACAAACGAAGCCGTGACTGATAAAGAAGGACTTTTTGACCAACTGTAAACTCCTTTCTCGATATCTGCTTGTCATGAAAAGCCTTCGTCTTTTCCTTGTAAATTCTTGCACTCTCATAAGCATCATTGCGAATTTCCTCTAACTCTTGTAGTTGCAACTTCCTGTGTTCTCCACTTTCATCTATCTTCATGTTGAAATTCTTGATAGCCCAATAAGCCTTGTGTTCTAATTCAACTGGAAGGAGGCATGGTTTTCCAAACACCAACTGATAAGGTGACATACCAATGGGCATCTTATATGCAGTCCTATACGCCCACAAAGCATCATCCAAGCGCAAACTCCAATCTTTCCTGCGTGGATTGACCGTCTTTTCATGGATGGACTTCATCTCTCGATTTGACACTTCTGCTTGTCCACTAGTTTGCAGATGATAGGCAGTTGACACCTTATGGGTCACATGGTACTTTTTCAGCAAAGTCTCCACAATTCGATTGCAAAAGTGAGTGCCTCGATCACTTATTAGAGCTCTTGGAATTCCAAACCTGGAGAATATGTTAGACTTGATAAAATCTGTTACAACGTTAGAATCATCAGTCCTGGTGGCTTTAGCTCCCACCCATTTCGAAACATAATCAACAGCAAGCAAAATATAAACATAACCGAAAGAGACAGGGAACGGTCCCATGAAATCGATGCCCCAAACATCAAAAATTTCGCAAAATAGTATGGGGTATTGTGGCATCTCATTCCTTTGGGATATATTACCTGTCTTTTGACAATGAACGCATGACTTACAAAAAGAATATGAATCTCGGACTAAAGACGGCCAATAGAAACCACATTCTAGCACTTTTCTCGCCGTCCTCTTAGCTCCGAAGTGATCTCCACAAGCATAAGAATGACAAAAGGTGAGAATAGAAATAATTTCATTTTCAGGGACGCACCTTCTTATCACTTGATCTGCACAATGCTTCCATAAGTATGGGTCATCCCACACATAGTATTTGCAATCACTCTTGATCTTATCTCTTTGAGCCTTAGATAAACCAGGAGGTAACATATTAGTAACCAAATAATTTACAATAGTTGCATACCAAGGTAAGGTCACACTTGCGGAGAACAATTGCTTGTCGGGGAACGTTTCCCGCAGATGAAGTTCATCTTCCACATGTACTAAACGACTCAAATGATCTGCGACATGATTTTCTGTCCCTCTGTTGTCTTTTTGAAAGAAACTGCGATTCAGATCTGAATTAGCGGAAGATATTCATGGCTAATTTGTAACATGACAGATTTTAAAAATCTGATTTGGCCAGCATAAATCAGCCATATAGATCGCATGAGAACTCCATGAATTCATGACCAACAAGTGTATAATTAAAGGAGAATGAAGAAGACTATTACCTCGAAGATTTGTAGACTTCAAATCTCTGAAAAAATAGATCCAAAGGCCCGAACTCAGACTTGCAATCAGCAAACAAGTTGCTGGAATTTTCTGCACTAGTATTGCCTTTGATCTTCTCCTCTATCTCACTTCCAAATCTGATTGGCTAAGATGGTGGGATCTTAATCTAGGAATTAAGAACTATTTCTCCAAGGAAAAATCTCAGACCTTAAGCCTTCTTCAATGAAGAAGAAAACCTCCAAAGGCTGGACGTGTGGGACTCTCCTTGTGCTCACAAAGTGTTGGACGTCCAAGAGGGGTTTGGGTTTTTTTTATAGAAACTTTGAGGAAACCTTTCCTAAAAGTTTATCTCTCCTAATTCTCATGGATGTCCTAAAAGGAAAGACTTATTTCCTTTAAGAAACACTCCAATTAGAAAAGGAAACTAAAAGGAACTTCCCATGCAATTAGTAATCCTAGTTGTAGAACACTTACTAATTTTAAGTTCCTAATCCAAAAAGGAAACTTTCTCATAGGAATAATATTCCAAAGAGGAGTCCAACTTTCCAAGTAGAGAGTCATATTCAAAGTTGGAAACCTTACCCATGGAAATCCTATTATGGACGTCCCTCATGATAATGCACACCATGGCCCACATACAATTTATCTAGAGTTAAATTCATGTATGCCATCAAAGGCCTATTTGAATTTAAACTCAAAAATTATTTTTCCACTAAAATAATTCATCCTTATGTTATCTAAACATTTTAGGAAACCATACCAATCTTGGAAAGTGACTAGAGAAGGGACCAAAAGACATATTTGCCATTGGCTCCCAAAATGACCAAAATGTCCATGCTAAACCCATAGCAACATTAAGACCATTTTAACCTTAACTCATTCCACTAAAGAGTTATGGTTGAACTCCAAGGACAAATATATAATATCATAAGCTCGTCATAAAATGACGGTTGTCTTCGACCTACTAAGTGTAATGACCTGAATGCCCCTTTATGTAACATCCATAATCGAGTCAGGTTATCACATGTACTATCAACCTTCCCGATTACATCTAAACCTTAGAACTTCATATCCTTAACATAATCATCATTCGAATATCATTCTCTTGATCCAGGGAGCGACCCACAAGTTCAATATCCATATGGAACATCCATATACTAAGATCTTAGATTTTGATGATTAATCGGATAATTCTAAGGGGACGATTATTCCATCATCAGATGGCATAGATTCTATATTGCATCTGCACGTCCCAACTGATCAAGTCCGAGTACCCAAAACACAGAGCTGTTGACCCATGAAAAGAATCTCACCCATAGTGAATTAAAGCACAAGAACCTGACTTTGTCAGTTCATCCACAAATGCTCAAGATTAAGAGCACCGGTCACTCAGTAGCATGAGGTGACTTGATCTCTTTCTGTGATAGTACTATTTTAGAGATCACACCTACCATGGTCCTGTTCAATGCATTGCATATGCACTAATGAGATGAATCCGGGAAAGCCCTCCCATGACTTAGGTAAGTCACCCTGAATACAGGAGAGTCTCTCATTATAACTTATACCAAGATGAAGTGCCCAGCTCCATCTTTCAGTTATGAACAAATATGATGTTTCCAGTTGTCCATGAATTAGACCTATCTGTGTGTAGACACTACACACCTAATTCATTTACTAGAAACAATGGGCCTTACACAACCATACATATATACATGTTTAAGCATAAAAAGAGTCTTTTTATTAAATAACCAGTAAATATCCAGTAACAAAAGATGAAAGTGCAGCTAGTGGGCTTTAGGGCATACACCAATCCCAACAAACTCCCACTTGCACTAAAGATCACTACTTCCTAACCTAACACCCATAGACTCAACATGAGAAGTGAAGACTTTCTCAGTAAGAGTCTTAGTGAATGGGTCAGCTAAGTTATTTGCTGAAGCAATATGCTCCACCACTATCTCTCCATCCTGAATGAATTCCCGGATCAAGTGGTACTTTCTCTGAATGTGCTTGCCTTTCTTGTGATTCCTGGGCTCTTTGAACTGTGCTACAGCACCAGTGTTATCGCAGTACATGACAATCGGTTTATGCACTGCAGGAACAACTCCCAATTCCAACAGGAATTTTCTGAGCCATACCGCTTCCTTTGCAGCTTCCGATGCCGCCACATACTCTGCTTCCATGGTAGAATCAGCTATACAGGATTGCTTGACACTTCTCCATGATATAGCCCCTCCTGACAAAGTAAAGACGTACCCTGAGGTAGACTTTCTGGCGTCACTATCAGATTGGAAATCAGAGTCTGTATATGCCAATGGCGTTAGATCATCTGCTCGAAAGGTTAGCATATAATCTTTCGTTCTCCGAAGATACTTGAATATATGCTTAACAGCCGTCCAATGCATAGGTCCAGGATTTGACTGATATCTGCTAACCATGCCAACGGCAAAGCAAATATCTGGTCTAGTACATAACATAGCATACATGAGGCTTCCAACAGCGGATGCATATGGAACTCTCCTCATGGTCTCTATCTCTTCAGATGTCTTTGGACATTGATCTCGAGACAGTGGTACTCCATGTCTAGAAGGTAGGAGGCCCTTCTTGGAGTCATGCATGTTAAACTTGACCAATATCTTCTCAATATATGAAGATTGGGATAGGGCTAACATCTTATTCTTGCGATCACGCAAAAGCTTGATCCCTAAGATATAGCTGGCCTCACCCAAATCCTTCATCTGAAATTGAGAGGATAACCAAACCTTTGTGGATGACAATAAACCTACATCATTTCCTATGAGTAATATGTCATCTACATACAGAACCAAAAACGCAACTGCTTTCCCATTTCCTTTCTTATACACACATGGTTCATCAATGTTTTGATCAAAGCCAAAGGATTTGACTACCTGATTAAACTTGATGTTCCATGCTCTAGATGCTTGCTTAAGTCCATAAATGGACTTCTTAAGTTTACAAACCATGTTATCTTGGCCACTAGCAATGAAGCCCTCTGGTTGCATCATATAGATGCATTCGTCAAGACTTCTATTAAGAAAAGCTGTCTTGACATCCATCTGCCATATCTCGTAGTCATAATGATATGCGATGGCCAAGAGAATCCTTATGGACTTAAGCATAGCCACTGGTGAAAAGGTTTCCTCATAATCGATACCCTCTTTCTGAGTATATCCTTTCACCACCAGTCTTGCTTTGAAGGTTTCCACCTTCCCATCCACCCCTCTCTTTCTCTTGTAGATCCACTTGCACCCTATGGGTTTAATCCCTTCAGGTGCATCTACAAGTTCCCAGACTTGATTGGAATACAAAGAATCCATTTCAGATTTCATCGCTTGCTGCCACATGTCAGCATCTATATCCGTTACTGCTTCATCATAACTAGTAGGATCCTCAACCAGATCTTCAGAGTCTGTCTTAAACGACAATCCTAGATATCTTTCTGGCTGTCTAGAAATTCTCCCACTACGACGAGGCTCCGGAGTGTTTAAAGGAATATCTTGTTCATCTACTGTCTCAGGATCTGGTACAGATGTTATAGGAGATCCCGGAAGAATCTCCTCAAGGGTTTCTTTACAACTAAGCTCTTGGTGCATCATACAATCATCCTCCAAGTACCTAGCATGAGTGCTGATGAGCACTTTTTGCTCCTTTGGATGATAAAAGATGCCACCTCGCGTTCCCTTAGGATACCCAATGAAGTAGCACATTTCTGATCTGGGTTCCAGCTTGGTAGCTTTGTCATTCAGTACATAGGCTGGACAACCCCAAATGTGAATATGTCTTAAACTAGGTTTTCGACTTGTCCACATTTCTTGGGGTGTCCTAGGTACTGATTTAGAAGGCACCAGATTTAAAATGTATGCTGCTTCTTCTAGGGCATATCCCCAAAAAGATATAGGCAGGGTTGCATGACTCATCATGGACCTTACCATATCAAGAAGGGTACGGTTTCTTCTCTCCGCTACACAATTTTGCTGGGGTGTACCCGGTGCAGACAACTGAGACACAATCCCATGTTGTGTGAGGTACTCCTTGAACTCACCCAGGAGGTACTCGCCACCTCGATCAGATCGAAGGGCTTTGATATGTTTTCCTAGTTGTAGCTCCGCCTCAGCCTTGAATTGTTTGAACTTATCAAACGCCTCAGACTTGCGTCGCTTTAGGTATACATATCCATATCTAGAGTAATCATCGGTGAAGGTGATGTAATACTCATACCCTCCTCGAGCCGGTTTGTTCATAGGACCACACACATTAGTGTGAATCAATTCTAACAACTCCTTTGACCTTAGTCC
The DNA here is from genome assembly GCA_012931725.1 of Litsea cubeba. NCBI lineage: Eukaryota > Viridiplantae > Streptophyta > Magnoliopsida > Laurales > Lauraceae > Litsea > Litsea cubeba. The sequence continues at coordinate 50,762,759 of CM022946.1, read as the reverse complement.
CTTTCCAGAGAATGACCGTTTGGTCATCTTTCCCTTGAGACAAGATTCGCACTGAGGAAAAGGTTCGAAGTCTAATGAGCTTAAAGGCCCATCTTCTACCAACCTCTGAATCCGTTTTAGGTTAATGTGACCCAAACGTAAGTGCCAAAGATATGTGTCATTGATTGAAGATACCTTTCTCTTAAGGGAAGTTGAGCTTTCTTGTTGTACATTATGCAGTGTGGGAGCAATAGGATATATATAAAATAAGTTGTCATGTATTCTACCGGAACATATAATATTTCCATTTCTACTGATATCAATACCAAAATGGAAAGAAACTGAATAATTAAATTCAATTAATCTGGAAACTGAAATTAAATTCTTTTTCATGTCCGGAACATAGAAAACATTATTTAAAACTAATATCCTATTACATGGAAAATGTAAGGTAACTACTCCTACTGCAACTGCCCAAACTTTAGCTCCAGTTCCGACTCTAAAGGCAAACTCTCCTTTCTCAATTCTCTGCATTATCTGAAACCCCTGCAATGAATTGCAGATATGATTAGTGGCTTCTGAGTCTACTATCCATGAGTCAGTAGAATCAACCACTAGACAAGTTTCAATGTAGTATAAAAAAGATGTACCTTTCTTAACTGAGGCCAGGAACTTGGGACAATCTTTCTTCCAATGACCTTTGAGGCCGCACTTGAAGCATTTCCCTTTGGGCTTTCCATCTGTACCCTTGTCCTTCTTATTTCCAGCATTGTCCTTTTTCTGCCCTTTTCCCTTATTCTGCTTCTTCTTGAACTTCTTCCCTTTCGGGTTTGGTTTAGAGGAAGACTGGAAAAAATGAGCTTGGGCTTTGGGCTTCATGATGGCCTCTGCCGCCTGGAGTTCTTTCATTAACTCAGGTAGAGTCATGTCCATCTTGCTCATATTGAAATTGAGCTTGAACTGATTGAAAGAGTCCGACAGAGTTTCAAGAATCATGTCAGTTTGACTCCCAGCATCAATCTCAGCCCCTAGAATCTCAGCTTCATTGAAACAATCCATCAGCTTGAGCATATGCTCCCTGACAGGTGTTCCCTCAGCCATCCTAGCATTCATGATGGTCCTCATAGCAGCTTGCCTAGCTGGCCTGCTCTTGTCTGCGAACATCTCAGACAAGGACATCATGATTTTATAGGCTGTGTCCATATGCTCGTGCTGTGTTTGCAACACGTTGGACATGGAAGCGAGCATGTAGCATTTGGCCATGCTATTCGCTTTCTTCCATTTCTTCTCAGCCTCTCGCTGGTCATCAGTAGAATTAGCATTAATATCGGGACAGTTTTCCAGCAAGACATACTTGTACTCCTCAGCTGTGAGTACTATGTCAAGATTTCTTTTCCAATCTACGTAGTTAGGGCCAGTCAGTTTATTCTCACGAAGAATGCACATCAACGGACTAAAAGAGTCTTTACCCATCTCTTTCTGGATATAAAACGGTTTATAATTAGACATGCAGTATATATGTAATATGCATATGGTGCTTGTTACAAAAGGAAAAACAAAGCACAAAAATTTTTTACATTATTCAACCCCAATCATAATGTATCAGTGTTTCAACCTCCTCATAGACCCTCCATCGAAGGGATGGCCGAGCCTACAGTCACGTTGAATTAAGGCAGACTTATTTGGATTATCACTATCTGGACACATATCCAGTGGTAGTCCAATCACTGATTGGTTTGGCCTCATATGACAAATAACCCTTTAACTCCTAAGGAGAGGTCATTACCGTCTTATGTCAAGTGTATAACCATCTCTTATGAAATTTCCCAGAATGTCTATGATTAAGTCCTCCGAAGGGAAGAGACTTTTATCCTTTCTAGAAGTGACCTTTAGTAAAGAGCTCCACCGAAGGGATGGCCACTCCCACCAACACTTCATTGACATTCTATAGAAGTGATCTTTAGTAAAGAACTCCACCGAAGGGATGGCCGCTCCTACTAACACCTCATTACGAATATTCACATTAGTTCACCCATTAACCCATCAAAGTGGTCTTTAGTAAAGAACTCCATCGAAGGGATGGCCGCTCCTACTAACACTTTAATGAGATAACATGAACCGAAAACGGAAGGCCGTGGGGTCTTTCCAAAAACCCCTCTCCCACTTGATTATTTATCACTAGGGTTTATACTTTTTGACCTTTACATTGTTTTACTCAAAAGCTCTTTTTAAATCTAGCAAACTTGGTTAATTAAATTTATGACTTAAGTCATCTTAAAATCAAATAACCTTTGCTTTAAAACATTTGAGCAAATCCCTTCAAAGAGTCAAAAACCTATCTTGGGTTATGAAAACCCATAGGTAGCATCTAATTAGATTTTAGTTTAGCCTTCTTTGGAAACCAAGGGTACCAAGATGAACTAAACTCTATCCAATTTTAAACCTTAGACAAATAGAAGGTGCTGGTCTAAGTTCCGTTTAAAACAATTTGCCAAACTAAAAACATTCTAATACAATAAAGATGCCAATTTTAGAACCTAATGGTGGCCATGTTTCTAGGTGACAATTATAGCAATTATATAAAGCACTCATCCATGCATTCCATATATAAAAGCAAATAAAAGTATGCAATCCTTGATGGCTCTTTGCTCTTCGGACTTGTAATCCTTATCGAACTAGGACATCAAGAATAGGTCTCATCTTTCACCAAGAAGTCTTGTCTCCTCCACCACTAAGGAGTCCGGTTACTTGCAACCTTTCTTGAAACTTTCTTCTTCTTGCTTGATCCAATAAATTAAATTTATACAAGCAAACCCATAAAAAACAAAAACCCAAATTACATTGGAGATACCTATGCTTTTCAAGAAAGCTTACATCAAGACTAGTTGGAATAAAAGTAAAGAAAGAATTACAACTTCCTATGATTGCTAAACGCGCAATCGTACACTTTCCAACTAATGAAAAAACATCCAAATCCACATAACAATCATGCGAACCATCAAGGATGCAATACATGGCTGCAAACAAAGAGGTTAGTGCATGCTACTTACTATGTGCATCATTAAACAAATCTGGAAAATAAATTCCAGCAATGTTAATGAAACTTGCACACAACATGCATCACAACATAACTTTAATAGGGTGCCACCATACCCATAATCAATCTAGGATTAATTATACACAACATGGGATCATGATTTCACATGGAGTGGCTCTGATACCACTGAAAGAAACTGCGATTCAGATCTGAATTAGCGGAAGATATTCATGGCTAATTTGTAACATGACAGATTTTAAAAATCTGATTTGGCCAGCATAAATCAGCCATATAGATCGCATGAGAACTCCATGAATTCATGACCAACAAGTGTATAATTAAAGGAGAATGAAGAAGACTATTACCTCGAAGATTTGTAGACTTCAAATCTCTGAAAAAATAGATCCAAAGGCCCGAACTCAGACTTGCAATCAGCAAACAAGTTGCTGGAATTTTCTGCACTAGTATTGCCTTTGATCTTCTCCTCTATCTCACTTCCAAATCTGATTGGCTAAGATGGTGGGATCTTAATCTAGGAATTAAGAACTATTTCTCCAAGGAAAAATCTCAGACCTTAAGCCTTCTTCAATGAAGAAGAAAACCTCCAAAGGCTGGACGTGTGGGACTCTCCTTGTGCTCACAAAGTGTTGGACGTCCAAGAGGGGTTTGGGTTTCTTTTATAGAAACTTTGAGGAAACCTTTCCTAAAAGTTTATCTCTCCTAATTCTCATGGATGTCCTAAAAGGAAAGACTTATTTCCTTTAAGAAACACTCCAATTAGAAAAGGAAACTAAAAGGAACTTCCCATGCAATTAGTAATCCTAGTTGTAGAACACTTACTAATTTTAAGTTCCTAATCCAAAAAGGAAACTTTCTCATAGGAATAATATTCCAAAGAGGAGTCCAACTTTCCAAGTAGAGAGTCATATTCAAAGTTGGAAACCTTACCCATGGAAATCCTATTATGGACGTCCCTCATGATAATGCACACCATGGCCCACATACAATTTATTTAGAGTTAAATTCATGTATGCCATCAAAGGCCTATTTGAATTTAAACTCAAAAATTATTTTTCCACTAAAATAATTCATCCTTATGTTATCTAAACATTTTAGGAAACCATACCAATCTTGGAAAGTGACTAGAGAAGGGACCAAAAGACATATTTTCCATTGGCTCCCAAAATGACCAAAATGTCCATGCTAAACCCATAGCAACATTAAGACCAATTTAACCTTAACTCATTCTACTAAAGAGTTATGGTTGAACTCCAAGGACAAATATATAATATAATAAGCTCGTCATAAAATGACGGTTGTCTTCGACCTACTAAGTGTAATGACCTGAATGCCCCTCTATGTAACATCCATAATCGAGTCAGGTTATCACATGTACTATCAACCTTCCCGATTACATCTAAACCTTAGAACTTCATATCCTTAACATAATCATCATTCGAATATCATTCTCTTGATCCAGGGAGCGACCCACAAGTTTAATATCCATATGGAACATCCATATACTAAGATCTTAGATTTTGATGATTAATCGGATAATTCTAATGGGACGATTATTCCATCATCAGATGGCATAGATTCTATATTGCATCTGCACGTCCCAACTGATCAAGTTCGAGTACCCAAAACACAGAGTTGTTGACCCATGAAAGGAATCTCACCCATAGTGAATTAAAGCACAAGAACTTGACTTTGTCAGTTCATCCACAAATGCTCAAGATTAAGAGCACCGGTCACTCAGTAGCATGAGGTGACTTGATCTCTTTCTGTGATAGTACTATTTTAGAGATCACACCTACCATGGTCCTGTTCAATGCATTGAATATGCACTAATGAGATGAATCCGGGAAAGCCCTCCCATGACTTAGGTAAGTCACCCTGAATACAGGAAAGTCTCTCATTATAACTTATACCAAGATGAAGTGCCCAGCTCCATCTTTCAGTTATGAACAAATATGATGTTTCCAGTTGTCCATGAATTAGACCTATCTGTGTGTAGACACTACACACCTAATTCATTTACTAGAAACAATGGGCCTTACACAACCATACATATATACATGTTTAAGCATAAAAGAGTCTTTTTATTAAATAACCAGTAAATATCCAGTAACAAAAGATGAAAGTGCAGCTAGTGGGCTTTAGGGCATACACCAATCCCAACACTTTTATCTCCACATCAAATTCACTTCCACCTTATTAATCTTATTAATCTTATTAATCTTGGTTTTGCCTCTTTCTAATCTTGGTTTTGCCTCTTTCTTTGTCATCAAATAACGAAGAGCTGCATGATCAGAGTAAATAATAACTTTAGTACCAAGTAAATAAGATCGAAACTTTTCTAAAGCAAAAACAACAGCTAAAAGTTCTTTTTTCGTAGTAGAATAATTTCTCTGGGCATCATTCAAAGTTCTTGAAGCATAATAAATGGCATGAGGCGCTTTTCCAATTCTTTGACCCAAAACAGCGCCTACTGCATAATCACTTGCGTCGCACATTATCTCGAAAGGAATGTTCCAATCAGGGGGCTGGATAACTGGGGTAGAAATCAACAGTTCCGTCAGCTTATCAAATGCCTTTTTACATTCTTCACCAAACTCAAAAGGCACATCCTTTTGTAGCAACTTGCATAGGGGTAACGCTATTTTGGAAAAGTCCTTGATGAATCTTCTGTAAAAACCTGCATGTCCAAGAAAAGAACGAACTTCCCGCACACTCGAGGGATAAGGTAAAGATTGAATAACATCAATTTTAGCTTTATCTACTTCAATTCCTCTAGATGAAACAACACGACCCAAAACTATACCTTGGTCAACCATAAAATGACATTTTTCAAAGTTCAACACGAGGTTAGTTTCGATGCATCTTTGAAGAACAAGTGTAAGGTTATGCAAACAATTATCAAAGGAGTCTCCATAAACTATGAAATCATCCATAAAGACTTCTATGATATGCTCAATATAATCGGAAAATATGCTAACCATACACCTTTGGAAAGTGGCCGGGGCATTGCAAAGGCCAAAGGGCATGCGACGATATGCAAAAGTCCCGAATGGACATGTA